>QNUK01000148.1:1272500-1300000 GCA_013621035.1 Clarias magur | reverse complement strand
AAAAGATTGAATTATACAAATAGCTATCCACAGTTAAAGTTATACAATATCTAACACTGAATTTAATAAAACTGCTTATTTTGTAATAAATTAAATAAAAGGCAGAAAAAAGCCTTCCATGTTCTTTTTTTGGGAACACACTCGGAAAACCAATGACGTTGCATTGCTTGTTTCATCTAATCAAATGTCAGAGTTTACCTGCCACTCAAAATGTTTCTTGACGAATCAAAAACGCAAACGTCCAGCTCTTCCACTAAGCCACGCCCTCTTTATCGGCCCTTGCTATATAAACGCCCGGACTGGCGCTGCAATTTCTCGCGCGTTGCCTGTTCAGCTCGGAGTGTTTCTGTGTCCCTGTGTTCTCTCACCACCTAGGTGTGTAGGTTTAATCCTTCTTTATGGAACCATTTGACTGTATTGCACTGTTCGTCTTATAAACTCATTCAGGCTATTCTGCTAACAGCTATAACCTAAATTAAGTGAGCTTTCTTTGTCTGCTTAAGCGTTAATCCGAATGAAAGCTAACAGTTAGGTATAGGAAGCGAACCCGTCTCGAGTTTACTATTTGTTATTTAATGAAAACAGCAAGTCCATTGCTGGTCTTTATACACATGGACTGTAATCCAGTTTTGGGAACACACCCGGAGCTTCAGTTGGAAGGAAGCTGAAGCTAAGCTAACTAGTGTTTGACAGGCTACACACCGCCGCACGCGCTACAGTACGCGTGCTGGCCATCGTCTGGAGTTCGGGAAGTCTCGCGAGAAACGACGAGAAGCTTAAAATGGCGCTTAATAAACGTGCAGTGTAGAGCCTGTGTAATTTTTAAAAATTTTGTGCGCATAGAATACTTATTTATATAGGTATATTTATGTATACATAAATATCCAATTTAGCCTTTTAGTAGGAGGAAATAAAAGACATTGAGTCTTTTCTCTCTAGCCTTCTTTGTCTCGAGCTCTGCTCTTTCTGTACTTCACTATAGATTTTCCCTGCCTTTTGTGTAGCTCTGATACATAACTGGGTTTAATCAGCCTGCATATCTGAGATTTATCTCCTCTGATTAAATGTCTGGGCTCAGGAGGACGATCGTGAGGTGTTGCAGCTGCAGTGTGCTAAAGGATTGGCCACAGCTCATGTACTATATTTAATTGCACTAAATATAGTGCACACATGTCTGAGAGGGTATGCATTTGAACATGCATCTAAGTGAACATGTAGTGCTCCAGTATACACAGTACAGGGTAGCTGTGCATCAGATCTGTGTGTCATTGATAAACCAAAGTACAGTGTAAACCTTCCTTCTTTCAGGGTCAATGCTGATTTATACAGTCGCAATTGAACCCAGTGCTTAAACGCTTGGTGTATATTTGATTTTCTGTCAGGATTTTGACGCTGTGAATCAGAGGCCTGCCATTTTATATAGGCAGTAATAAATGTGTAAAATTATGCATAATAAACTGAAGTCCATTTGTGTTTTTTTTAATGGATTTTAAATTCTCCATCTGTGTGCAGTGTCATGGCTGCCAAGGCTGAGCGCACCTTCATTGCCATCAAACCTGATGGAGTTCAGCGAGGGCTCATCGGTGACATCATCAAACGCTTCGAGCAGAAAGGCTTCCGCCTCGTTGCCCTAAAGTTCTTGCAGGTCTGATTTTTGTCATGCAGTGTCCGATCTGTTCATCCTGTACAGGTGTGTAATGTGAATCTGCCCCCTCCTTACTCCAGCCTTTCTGACTCGGTGATGTGGTCTGGCATTGACGGGGGAAACATGACCCGCTCCATCGCACACGTTCACTGTGGTTACTGTCAGTGCAGAACCAGCGGTGGAGCGAACATTCTAATCATTACCCTGTTGAAGTGATTAACAGTAAGGATGGCTAGCTCCTGCATCCTGTTAGTGGTGATGCTTATTAAACAGCAGCTGCATTGGTGACTGCAGCTCATGGATCATGTATCCATCTTTTTTTACTCATTAGCTAGCTAACATGCTAATGTAGAAATTAATTTTAATGCTAATCATACAACTAACTGGCCAACCAGCTATAAAAAAAATTCTCGCTAAGATAGATGGAACATAGACCTGTCTAGAAGATACTGAGGTAAATGTTAATATAAACGTGTTTGTGTTAAACCCAGGCGTCTGAGGAGCTGTTGAAGCAGCACTACATCGACCTGAAGGACCGCCCCTTCTACCCCGGCCTGGTCAAATACATGAACTCCGGCCCTGTTGTCGCCATGGTGAGGGTTCACTTGTTGCACAAAATGTGGTACATTTAACACTTTAACACAGGATGATGCTAACGGATGTCTTTGTGTGTGAGGTGTGGGAAGGTCTGAACGTGGTGAAGACGGGCCGTGTGATGCTGGGAGAGACGAACCCAGCTGATTCCAAACCTGGTACCATCAGAGGAGACTTCTGCATCGAAGTGGGCAGGTGAGCCTGTGGGTGGGGCGGGGTTAGGGTTAAGTCATTGAGGTGGTTTCATTACACAATGCTTCCAACATGACGTTTGTAAACTGAAAATGAGTAAATGTTGCATTGTTGAAGTATGTGCATTTGTGTGTACAGGAACATCATCCATGGCAGTGACTCTGTGGAGAGTGCTAATAAAGAGATCGCTCTGTGGTTTAAACCTGAGGAGCTGGTCTCCTTCAAGAGCTGCGCTTACGAATGGATCTATGAGTGAAGTGGACCATACCACCCCTCCCCCTCAACATCTTGACCTGGTTCAGTCCGAACTGTCCTCCTCCCTCTCTGTACTGTCTGAGTTTATACTGGCTAGAGCACTTAATAAAGTCCTCATGAAAACCTTTCATCTCTCCATTTGAGCTTTTACACTGTTTGCTATTCCCAAGTGTCTGTGTGGTGAAGTAGAACTGGGTGTGTCATGTTGTGCACGTTAACACTGCTTTAAGCATTTGTTACAGGGATGTGGCCATACTCCCTCATTTAATTGGTCACATGACCTGGGTTGGGGGATTGAGTTAGATTTTAGATTGATGTGCTGAAATAATTTCGGGCATGAATATAAAACTAAATGAGGTGTGATTGTGCTAAAATTGTTTAAATGCACTCCAGTATACTTCATAAATTAGAGTTAATATGAGCACTAGGGATTATTTTAGGGATGAAGTCTCCTATACTATAAGTTCAGTGCAAATTCTCCTTCCACACCACTGTGTGAATATCTTAGTTAAAAGCATTACTTGCATCACTGTAATCTCAAATGTAAACATGTATAATTTGAAAATTATTTTATTTTGGAGTTGGTAGTGTGCAGTCATATGTGAAGTGCCATATGAAATGACTGATCTTGCTAAATCACACCCCCTCCCCATCTCTAATTATCTTACCGGCAGGGTCACAGGGGATGTTGTTGAAGGGGAAATAAATTTTAGATCCTGTGTGTTTTCTGTTGATAATTAAAAGTTGTAGCTTGGGCAGAACCAGTTTTATTTAGGACTGTTCGTTAGGATAAACCTATCTCCACTTAATTTTTTTTTTACTGATACTCGACGTGAAATTTCTCTAACTTCACTTTCAGCTTTGCAGTTTTTTTTTTTGCACAAGCATAAAAAGCAGAGAGTAGAAAGACAAAAAGAGGAGGATAAACGGGCACGGGAAAAGGACTGGAAAAACAAGTTAAGGGAGTAGAAGGCATGTTGCCCTCTAGTGGAGATTTGAGGCATGACCACCTCCTCCTGGTAGACTTTAACCCGATGTCCAGCAGAGTTTAACAGTTCTGTAGAGTGGTGTGTCACAGGTACTCAAATAAGCTATGAGTTCTGAAGCTTAACCCATATCTGGTGGTCCAACGCATCTATGTTCACAGTGATAGTTGTGAAGTTGATGCAGTCTGAGGAATGTGATGTTAGTCAAACCTATAAAGAAATTTAAAATGTTTGTGAGGTGTGTTCTCTTATTGCTGTACAGTGAACATGACGCAAATCTCTTCATACCAGTCTAAATATTTACTGTTTCATGTTTGTTAGCATGGCGTGGTAACTGGGTTTTCAAAGAGAATGATCAACATTGAATTTCTTCTTATTGATGTCACGATAAAGTCTGAACTGTTTAAAAGGACTGAAATGCAGGTTGTTTTTTACTTGTGCAGAAAGCGATTTAGTTTCTTCTCCAGGTTCAAGGATGGGAAAACAGAGAAATATGAAAGACAATTAAAAATAAAATTTTTGGAAAATAATGTTTCTATACAGTATTTAATATTTATAAATGTCTGTTATTAATTGCAATTTGTATGTTTAGTTATAGAAAAATAGATATTCTATAATGGAGGGGAGACACAGAGATAACAGGCCCGCTGGTTGTTAACATGCAAACACGCTCACTCTCACTCATCGTCTATACCACTTTATCCTGTATTCACCCCATGAGTCATGGGGTGTCTGCAGCCATTCCCAGGAGGCTTAGGGTATGAGGCGAGTACATCCTGGACAGGGTGCCAATCCATCGCAAGGCACACATACAAACACTATGGGCAATTTGGGAACGCCAATTAGCCTCTGCAACTCTTTGGACTGTGGGAGCAACCTGAGTACCCGGAGGAAATCCACCAAGCATGGTGAGAACACGCAAACTTCGTGCACATAGAGACGGGAATCGAGCCTGGCTGAGAATCAAACCCAGACCCTGAAGGTGCAAGGCGACAGTGCTACAGTAACCACTACACCAGCATATGCCAAACTGTGGGTGTGAAATATACTGTAACTGATGCTGCAGTGAGAAAAAGCAGACTCAGAAGTTTAGTTCCTGTTTTGTAGCTCTGAAGAACATCCAGGAGTTGAATCTCTCAGAACTCAGAGCTGGCCATCTACCTAGAGTTAAAGTTCTCCATAGAGGAGACGTACCTGCGTTCAAGGTTCTGGTTAAAGGTTTAACCTCACACTGATGTTTTTTTTTTTTTTTTTTTTGTCTCACTCAGAGGAGAACCTTCTCCACCTGCCCCATCTCCTCAGAAGCTCCACCATAGGCAGGTTTCCCACTGGTTTTCATGAAGGACGTTTATTTCATGAAAGGAAATAAAGATGATTCTCTCTACTGTGTGAAAGTTTAGCTGAAGTCAGGCCTGTGGTCATTGTGGACGTGTGTGTGTGTGGGGGGGGGGGGGGTTCAAGTGTTGCTGTGTCAGTGTTTTTTCTCCAGTTTGTAAGTGAAATCCCTCCATCAGTCACATCGCTGCTCAAAACCCTGATCATGCAGCCTGAAACTCACAGAGCGGTAATTATACACACTTTACTCATATGTATAATGTGTGTGTGATTTGTGTGTGGATGTAAATATTTGTTTGGATATTTAATTATCATTAAAGGACTGTAAATGTGCTTATAGCTCTTATGTGCCATCTGCATCATTTAAATGAACATTAAATTATTATTCTGACCTCTTTTGCTCTTCGGTTATATTTTTTATAGAATTTCTACAAAATCCCCAAATTTAACTAAAACTAAAAACATTGTATATTTAAAAAATATAATAATAATAATAATAATAATAAGGATTTATTATAAATATTGTATAACAATAATTGTAACATAATAAGTTGTATTATTATTATTATTATTATTAGGATGAACATTAATCTTATAACTGCTATTTTGTATTTAAAAAAACATTATAAATCTTATAAATGATAAATTATTATTATTATTATTATTTGCAATGACAAAGATTTTAAGATGTGATAGATGTCATTATATATTCCTTTCCCATGCAACCCTTTTAAATATTATTAGTATATGTGATATTTCTAAAATAAAATAATAATATGTTTTATTATTATTATTATTTATTATTATTATTATTATTATTATTCTGCATTGAAGCATTAAAAGCTCCTTTTTTTCAATCTGCTGCTGCAGTGAGGGTCCAGTTACACATAAATATTGAGCAAACTATAATAACAAAATATATACAATAATTAACGAGTTTACTTATGTGGAGCCCTTTGCCCTAGAGAATTATACGAAACGTGCATCTTCTCTAAAACATTTACATTTCTGTTTTATTGCAGCCAAAAGAAATATATCCCATAAACGACATGAATTTTTGGAGCTGTTTGAATTGGAATTTTCAGGCTGTTTCAGTAACATTCAGTAACTCCTGCATTAGAGTCACATTGTGTGATCTGATCTAAGTGAGTAGTTCAGCAGGTTCAGAGCATCATCAGGAGGAGACGTGTCTGATAGCCAGGTTTACACAAACACCTTCTGATTCCTCATTATACACAGAATGTGTACAGAGACCGCTGCGAAATGATCGGATGTGTTATAGGTGTGTGTTTCACAGCTGTGTGTTTCACAGGGCTTTTTTTTTTTTTTTTACAGCTATGTGTATCACAGATGTGTATTTTACAGGTGTGTGTTTTGGGGAACCGCGAACAGTTTTGTTTTATTTCAGAAACTGCTGACATCATTTCTCCCAAATTCCAAATAGAATATTGTTAGTTAGAGCATTTTTTTTTCAGACAGCGCCAACAAGTCAAAATAATAGAAAATGTTTGATGTTTGAAAACACGATCATGTACATTTTAAACAGCATGATGCTACTGTTTTATCTGTGAAGTGTTCAGAGATCGTTATACAGTGGTATAACACTGATTTGCAGTGACGGATCGCTCCTGCGTCTCAGGGTGCTCTCTTTCATTCATACCACTCTTAATGCAACAATTCAAGCAGCTTGGCTTTGTGTGATGGCTTGTGACCTTCCCGAGGTTCTCATTTGGGTTCAGGTCTTTGGGTTGGACTGGACGCAACAGGGTCTTGATCGTCAGAGGAGAAGGCATAACCGTGTATGGGGCTTGATTCATGCATCTTTAATTCACAAGAACCATCTGCGTTAGTCCAGGCTTGCTGAAATACCTTCAGATCACCATCAGTGAGACACCAACCATAAGAGGACCAGATGTTGGTGAACGCTGAAAGTCGGACGCATCAGAAAAGATGACGTTACTCCAGGTGTCTACTGTGGTTCATCTTTGCTTCTCAGGAACGCTTTGAACTGTTCGTGCGCTTCACCCAGCTTCAGTTTACAGCTGAGATTGAAAGTCCATCTAAGGTTGTTGTCTCCCTTTCAATAGAGACTGGTTGTTGTCCCCAGTGTCTCCTGCTTGTCCCTGTGTACTTGCCTTTTTGACATTTTAAGCGATGGAACCAACCTGCCGTTCACCGTATCCCTGTGGCAGTAAAGCCAGGACCTTCTTTTTCACACTGAACTTTTCTTTCCAGCATTTGGGCCTGGTCAACATAACCTATATTTAAATTCCAGTTCCCTTCGAGAAGAACTAGCACTTGTTTTGTGTTTATACTTTTCCACATTAAATAAGATGTGTTTCAGGTGATTTTCTCATCAGTACCTCATAAAGCAGAGCAGTTATTTATTCAGTCTGTCATTGTGATTTTATTTCCTATAACTTGACGTGACTTCAATAAAATAAAGGATTTTAAAAAGGTAGGGATGTGAATCACCAGGGATCGATGTATATAATAAAAACATTTGAAAAGTCGATTTTGGAGTCAATGCGGCATGAATTGCAACGCAAAAGAATCTGATATGTAACTGAATTGATTTTTCCCCCATCTCTCTTTCACTGTGCAGACTGAGATGCTCTCCCATATCCTGCTCCTCATCTCCGTCTCGTTGTCCTCATGTTGCCGTGTGGCCCCGATCACCGAATGTAGCTCCCCTCCGTTCGTGCCCGGTCACAACCTGGTTGGCGAGGGCTTCAACATCGTGAACATGAAGACCACGGGTGCGTTCGTGGTCAACGTGCAGGACTACATCACCGGCGGCGAGCACGGAAACTGCACCATCTGTAAGAACACCCTGCTGAACCGCGAGGAGAAGCTCCCGTCCGCCGTCACCGACTGGCGCATCAAGGTGGGCTGCAAGCGCAGCATCAGCTCCCGGATATTCGAGTCGTTCAGCTCGGTGATGAAGCAGAGCACCAGCACCACCAGCGTGAGCTGGAAGGTGGGTCTCGGGGTGCCCTTGGTGGCCGGGGTGGCAGTCGGGGGCACACACTCCAAATCCTCCACCTTTGCACGCTCACACGCCTCCCAGGACAAGTTCTTCTACGCCAACCACCAGGTCGCCTGCCGCTACTACAGGTAAGTGAGTGTGTGCAAAACACTTGTATTGTACAGTATATAATTTTCTGCTACCATAATATTTCTTTACAAATATGAAAATGTTTCTCAATGGGAATACGTGAGCCTATAAAGAACTATATTCTTTATTTACTCTGGGATCCTTTATTAAATGTAATTTCAAATCTTCAAACAGCATGTGTGTTTTTATTAAGATACTGCGTTAGATTGTGTGTTATTGTGTGCAGTGTGTGTTGAGAAGGAGAACTTTAATGCTGAAAGAATTAAGCAACTTTTCCCTTCATTCCATGCTCTGCGATCGTACTGTTCCTCCTCGGCTTCTCACATTACTTCTTGTTTAGTTTGTGTGTGTGTGTGTGTGTGTGTGTGTGTGTGTGTGTGTGTGAGAGAGATGGTGAGAAAAGAGCTGTTACAGTTATCGATGTGTCAAACCAGACACACAGGACTGGGGCTCTGTAATAATACTCTTTCCTTGGAGGTGCAACTGAGAACATCATGACAAACACATAGTTCATTCGGTGGGAAAGAATGAACAAACACACACACACACACACACACACACACACACACACCACAAGGTTTTATATACGCAAGTAACAAAAAACAAAACAGTAGTTAGGTATGGATCTGTGCAGTGGATCTGCTGCTCAGAAGGGATTCTGATCTGTACAGATAAGCCCCGCCACAAACCAGTCCAGGGTCTTCTGTGTAGACTTTATTCATATAGAGCACACATTAGAAGTGTTTGCAGAGCGATGCGACTCGTGCTTGTGTTGACCTTTCAGGACTTGTTCTCACTCAATGTGCAGTCTTTCTGCAGGAGCTCCAGAGACAAACTGCTGTCGGAGCACTCTGGTGGTTTCACACACTCTCACTTTAAAGTGTGTGTTCAGCAGCTCAGGGCTGGAGTTGGTCACTTTTTAACCTGAGTGTGAAGTGCTTACTCTGGGGGCATGCTGTGGAAGCTCTAGAAGAGTGTGCAGCGAGCATTGACGGTCTTACTGTGGGTTTCCTACAGCGACAGCAGACACAAGAAGAGGCGTGACTGCAGATGCAACAACAGACATTAAAACAGTCACAACAACAGACAAAATAGCAGACATGACATCAGACATGACAATATATACAACAGCAGACAGAACAACAGATGCGACATCAAACACAACAGCAGACACAACAAGGGGCGAGACTGCAGATGCAACAACAGACATTAAAACAGACACACGAACAAACATGTCAACAGAGACGACAACAGACAAAATAGCAGACGTGACATCAGACATGACAACAGATACAACTGCAGACAGAACAGCAGATGCAACATCAAACACAACAGCAGATGCGACAACATGCACAACAACAGACACAACAACAAACATGACAACAGACACAACGGCAGACGCAACAAAAGACAAGAAAACAGACACAACAGGAGAAACATCAGGCAACAGACATGACAACAGATGTGACAACAGACACCCAGGTGAAGAGGTTCAGTGTAGAAACCAGGAATAATGCTGGAATAATGCTGTTGCAAACAATGTAGCTAGTCAGAGTCTGACCCAATCATTTCTCTCTCTCTCTCTCTCTCTCTCTCTCTCTCTCAGTCTCAGAGTGAAGGCCAATCCTCCTCTGACCAAAGAGTTCCTCCAGTCAGTGAATTCTCTCCCTGTGCCCTATACCGCTCAGGCCGATGCCGCTTACCGTCACTTCATCTCCGTCTACGGCACTCACTATCTGCGTCATGTGAAATTAGGTGGCCGTGTGCAGTCCACCACCGCCGTGCGCACGTGCCAGGTTTCCATGACGGGTCTCTCAGTTCATGACGTCAGTAACTGTCTCTCTGCCGAGGCGTCGGTCGTAATAGAAGGCATTGAGGTTAAAGGCAAGACGGGCTATTGCAGAAGCAAGCAAAATCAGCGTCTGAACAAAAACAGCTTCAGCTCCACCTTCACGGATCGTGTTACTGAGATTTGGGGCGGCAAAGGAGCCAATGCAGATCTCCTGTTCTCCCCGGATAAACAGCATGGGTACACAGCGTGGATGAAGACGCTGCAAACCGACCCGGGAGTGGTGTCCTACACCTTGACTGCTCTGCACTTGCTTGTGACGAACAACCCGGCCAGGAAAAAAGCTCTGGGGGAAGCCATCACCAAGTACATAATGAGCAATGCAATTCCCTTATCCTGCTCCTCCAACTGTAGGACTGGACATCGTACTCCTGAATGCTCGTGCAAATGCGGCGGCCATCAGAACATCAACTCAAACTGCTGTCCGAGTCATCCTGGAGTCGCGACCCTAGCCGTCAACGTGGAGCGCGCTGCCGGACTCTACGGAGATTACACCTCCAAAACCGACGGCTACGTCAAAGTCTTCTACGAGAAGAAAGGACAAGAAACGCCGGTTATATGGAATAATGACTTCCCCAACTGGAATTACAAGGTTCAATTCGGAACGGTGAACCTGGCATCGAAAGAGTGAGTAAATACATTGATGTTTAGACCATCAGGTCATTTCACAGTCTACTAAGAATAAATGAGAAATGAAGAAACACTAGGGGGTGCGCTGTTGTGTGAAGTGTTTAATCTTCTTAAACCTCAGCAATTTAGCAGTACTTACAATTTGTTATGATTGAACGTCATATTTTTTTATCCACATATAATTATAGTTATTGTTGGTAAAAGAATTTCATGTTCTCACTGACCAGTCAGAAAACAGAACTCAGCAATATTGGGGTGTAATTATATAAGCACATGCTGGTGATTATTTATTGTGGTTGCAGGCGTGTACGGTTTGAGGTGTGGGATCGGGATAACCGCTGGGATGATGACCGGTTGGGCATGGCCAGCGTCATTCCTACACGAGGCGTTAACGTGAAGAGGCAGTTTCCTCTGAAGCATGGCTCGCTCTTCGTCTCCATCACGGCCATCTGCGGTCCGCATCTTCAGGGGCAGGTGTGCGAGCGCTACGCCCCTTCACCTGAAGTCCAGCCACTGCTCACCTACTCCGAGCTGCTCCAGAACCAGCACCACACCTGGGCCGAGGAAAACTACGGCACGGTGCGAAATGCCACCATGCTGTAGTAAGGAGATGGGCTTTGCTTAATCATCTTAATCATCTTCAGTTACAGTTATTTCAGTATGAGTCAATGTTTTACATAAAATAAATAAACTATAAATTATACACGGAAGGAGATCACAGTGAAGATACATAGAGACATAACATAAAAGAACGTCGGAGAGCATAAATCTGTATAAATCTGTATAAAATATCCTTTATAGTTCTTCTTCATACTCACACGCATACACTGATAAATCAGCAATCAATTACTACACATGTACACTGCACATTTACATTTAGCCACACCCTCAAACGTCCATAAAAGGCAAAGTGAGGCAAAAAACACCTACTGTTCAAGTTCAAATTCAACAGCTAGACTAATTTGTCTTCATTTTTGGAGAGGTATCAGGATTTTTTTTCAGGTCATTAGAATTGTACAAAACGTTCAGGAATTTGATATTTAACTGAAATGGAAGAAAAAACGTGACAGTGTTTAAGGTTTACAGGAGCTCAATCACATGGCATGAGACAAACCATTACACTTCACCTCGGTGACTCAGTATACACACACGTTTACACACAAAATATTTTTTAGTATGCAAAGATTTTTTTTTAATTAACTGTATTTCCTGTAAAAGTTCCTGTGCTCCTTCTAAAGCAGCCTCTTATAGATTATGGCACTTGGAAGGACAGACTTTTTTTTCCTCTATGAAATTATGTTTACATCCTGTCAGACATTAATTATTCAAATAAAAACAACTAATAGGCAAATTAGATCATGTGACATGATCACATGCCGCTCAGTGCTAATGTTAACCAGCTGGTTAGTTAGCTTAACGATGAGTAGATAAATGAATATACACAACTAATTAACTTGGCTAATTAGATTAACCAGAACAGCAGTAGATGGAAATACCCACACACAGTCATTTCATAGCAATGCTTTTCAGAAATTTGCAAAACAATTGGTATTTGGTTTGTTTTTTTAGTTTTAGATTGATTGAAATTAGCATGATTTATGATCATATGCATCACTTGCTAATATAAACTTTGGTTATTATTACTACAGTTTGTTTAATTGTTTTATATCATATTAAATAGGGATTACATGTTTAATAATATATTACTTCAGTCGTTGTCATGAGTTATTCTTTTTAATTCATTTACAGTCACAATAAATCATCTAGCGCACTCTTGGAATCCCAGAATGCACTGCTGTTTCCTTTGCTTTTGAAATTTTACTAGAATTATCTGTACTATGACATGCCCTGGTTAATAAAGCTTACATAAAAAATATATTTTTTTAAGTGTCATTTCACATTGGCCTCGCACCTCTAGGGTTGATGGTTTGGGTTTTGGATGTTTGTGTGAAGTTTGCATGTTTTCCCCGTGCTTGTTGGAAACTTTTTTGTTTCCTCCAGTTCTCTTCCACAGTCCAAAGTGCCCATACTGCGTGAAGATATGTGCTTATGTGTGTTCCCTGTGATGGACTGGCATTCTGTCCCATGCCCTGAATTTGCTGCTGATCTCTGTTCTTATAATGCTAAAGTCTCACCATCAAACAATGTGATTACATGACCCTCATGCTCATGCAATATATCTTTTGTGGGTCTTTGCATGGATTGCAACACCAATTTAAGGTGCATACTGCCACCTAGTGTGCCTGAGTACACGTCTTCTGTTGTAATATAGAGTATAGTACCATATATATAGAATGCATTAAGTATTAACAGTGACACCCACAACAAGCTTAAGTGTACAAATACTTTTTAATTTTATATAAATTTGAACAGAATGACCTTTCAAAAAATATTTCTTACCTAACAAATAATTGTTTTCTAAGATTTCTAAGAGAAATTGTGGTTAATCTTCAAGAGGTGGGTGTAAAAACAAAAACCTACAAAACTCCAAGCATTGATTATGCAAGAATGAGCTGCCATCAGTCAGGATGTAGTCCAGAAGACGGCATACCAGGGCGATTTGCAGCGGTCTTGAAAAAGAATGGTCAACGCTGCAAATATTGACTCTTTGCATAAACTTAATGTAATTGTCAATAAAAGCCTTTGACACTTATGAAACGTTTGTAATTATTCTTCAGTATACCATAGTATCATCTGACAAAAAGATCTAAAAACATTAAGCAGCAGACTTTGTGAAAAATTTATATTTGTCATTCCAAAACCTTTGGCAACAGCTGTATACAGTATTTAAATCATTTTAGATCTGCTGTATCAACAACACATATATAAAATATCTATATTATTAAGTAATAGTATAAGTATTCACCACCTGTCCTTTCCATACATGTTGTAGAATAACAAGGCAAAAATTGGTTTATTTAATTGGCTTTATTGTGCAGTGTGTGTCTTTATCAGAAGATATGTCCATGAGGTAACATGAGGTGTGAGGACAGAACGCTCATAAAACTGACATTACAGATGCTGCATCACATCCAGGGAAAAAAAATGTGTGAATGGAGAAACGTAGACATCTCATAACAAAAGAGGTGTGACGTCACTCTTTCCATTTCCATCCCGGAACTCGCCTGTGCTCCCTGAGCTGCACAGTGCGCATGCGCAGCACGGACGGCAGGCTCAGACCTTTGGCATTAATGAGGCGTTACTGAACGCGTAAGGGCGTGTTTACGCAGCAGGCACAGAGGAGGAAAAGGAGAGAGCGCGAGAGAGGGGGGGGGGAGGAGAGGGAGAATGACAGAGACATCATCTACACTCCCGTACTAAACAAGATTAGTGCGGAAAACATATCTATCCAAGCATTAAACAGCCCTGTTACCATGACAACCAGAAACATATTCAGTAGTACGTACTCAGAAACACGGCGAAGTTTTAAAGTGTGATCCTAAAGACAATAACGCGTACTATCCGTACTAAACAGACTAGTAGGGTGCGTCACCAGCGGCTGCGGCTCGCCCGTCTCCATAGCTACTGCGCATGCGCACTGCGTATACGCACTATACATGCTGGACTGTTTAGTATGCGTGGTTTTAAGTGTCTCTGACTAAACACTTGCGCGCTAACACTAGCCTACTCCTCAGACGTCCTATCCAGTACAGTAGTATGCGGAAATAGAGGAAGGGAGGGGAGAAAAAAATATATATAGGGAGGGAGTTTCGCGCATGCGCAGTGTTGCTCCATCCCTCCGCATCGCTCCCCCCCTTTTTTTCCCTCTTTTCTGCAGCATCAGTACCGAGGACGCACAAGCACAGTGTGGGAAAAAAGGACAAAAAGAACGGAAGGGGGAAAAAAGATCACTCTTTTTTTCTAAATAAAAAAACAAAGAAAAAACAGTATTTAAGCTTTTCTTTAGTAGGGAAAAGAAAGAAGGAGATTTGTCAGAGAAAGAAGGAAACGGACGCGTGAAGAAGAAGAAGAAGAGAGAAGAAGAGCTGCGGGAGAAGCCGCTTTCGTTAATTCAGCTGATTTCTGCGGGAGGCAGCGCGCGCGCCACGGCGGGGGAGAGATGAAGGACCGCACACAGGAACTACGGAGTGTAAGATCATCATCATCATCACCCTCATCATCATCATCATCATCCCAGCACACTGCTCACTCAGACACCATCTCACAGATACACGCACCTATTTATTTATTTATTTATTTATTTATTATAAATCCAGCTATACATTGTCACGGCCATTTTGGGCCGGTGCTGCTGAGATGGCTCCGTGTGTGTGTGTGTATGTGTGTGTTGTGTATGGAGCAGCAGGGACAGATTCACACCGCGCAGGATGCAGGCTGCTCCATGTTAAACCACACGCAGTGTGCGCTGGGGAGGGAGCAGGGAGCCATTTCGGGTTCTCAATGAGAGGGAGCGCGCGCGCGCATGTGGTGTGCGTGTATGTGTGTGGTATGTATGTGTGTGAGACTTGAGCTTCAGGTTCTTTAGGTGTATTCATGTCAGGGTGGTTAATCCCAGACAGACAGACACACACATATACACACACGCACGCACGCACCTGCGCTGACGAAACGCACTGTTATAATGCTTGAGTGTGTTGTTATAATCTGTGTGGGATGAACATGTCCCTCATCACTGCATCAAAAGCAATGGCTCTCTCTCCATCTCTCTCTCCCCTTCCTTCTCTCTCTCCCCTTCCTTCTCTCTCTCCCCATCTGTCTTTCTCTCTCTCTATCCAGTCTGACTGGTTTCTCCACTCCTATTGATTGCTCTTTATTTATTTCAGCCCATGGTGGTGGTGTTTGGAGGGTGAAGGAGGAGGTGCAGGAGGAGGAGGTGGTGGAGGTAGAGCTGGGGGGTGGAGGGGGTGTGGTGTGTTGGTCAGGGTGGGGGTTAGTGGGCCCAAATCCAACCCATTTGCATTTTTATGATCGATCAGAACTCCTGGTTTTTCTGTTCCATCATCGTGTGTTTTATTTATTAGGAGGCTGGACACGTTGCTGCTGCTGCACTTTGTATTTCCTCTGCATTTTATCCATCTCTTTTTGTTTAATGTTTAATTTTTTTGACAGCCTTATATAATCTCATACTATATATATATATTTTGTGTGTGTGTGTCTTGGTAGTAAAATGCGGCCTGCAGACTTTCTGCACCATCACTGAGAGAAAATGCTTCAACCTCAGTACACTGTGCGTGTGTGTGTGTGTGTGTGTGTGTGAGAGAGAGAGAGCGAGCTCCCAGTGTGTTGGTCCACAGACATGGCTACCGCACTGCCGTAGCTCATTGGCACACAACGTACATCTTTTGCTTCACCTCCAGTCATCTCGTCCATTTTCTAAGCATGATTACATCATCACGCCGCACAAGCTATAACTGTAAGAGAAATATATTTATGCCTGAAATCGAAGAG
Organism: Clarias magur; assembly: GCA_013621035.1. Taxonomy (NCBI): domain Eukaryota; kingdom Metazoa; phylum Chordata; class Actinopteri; order Siluriformes; family Clariidae; genus Clarias; species Clarias magur. Next base: position 1,283,987 of record QNUK01000148.1, on the reverse strand, counting down.
CGAGCTCAGTGTCCGTTAAACAGGTACGCCGGTGAACACCTCGCCTTCACACACACCATCATGGTATTTCATGTATTATGTAATCGCACAGAAAAGCACTAACGGGCTGTGATTTTGAAAATAATGATATTTTATATAATTACCATCATCATCACCATCAGCAGCATCGTGACGTGACACAAAGCTTCATCTCTATCATCCTCCTCCGTCAGACAGAGAGAAAGTGAGACAGTCTGAGAGAGAGACAGAGAGAGCTGCCGTTGCCGTTTTTCTTCTTTATGCTGCAGCATTGAGCAGGAGTATGCACTCGCTGACCTGAAGGGACCATAGGAGTGTGTGTGTGTGTGTGTGTGTGTGTGTGTGTGTGTGTGTGTGTGTGTGTGTGTGTGTGTGTGAAAGAGAGAGAGAGAGAGAGACGTGGGTGTGCACTGCAGCATGAATCCTTCTCCCGTTTATCCATTAACACACGGCGCTGGGTGGAGATTTTAGAACCCGGTGCTCCACAGGTCGAGGAAAAGAGTCTAAAATACAGACCAGTTGGTGCTGATGTTGGCATCGATTACAAATGTTGTAGATATTCCGATCATTTTGAGTCATACACATTTTTCACATTTCATTCACATTTCCATAATTTTGATTATGGAATTTAAAAAATGAAAAGCTTAAATTAAAGCTGCTTTGCGACAGTGAGCCTTATTAAAAGCGCTTTACAAATAAAATTTAATTGAAAAGATATTCCAGATGTGAATGTTGCAGATGATGTAGATGTTGTCACTGTAGCTGATCAAATGTTCTATGTTACAGATTTAGTGTGAGTGAAAGATGGTGTAAATATTGGAAAAATTACAGATGTTGTAGGTGTTGAAGATGTTATAGGTGTTATATATGTTGGAGATTTTGTAGATGTTAGAGATTTTGTGGAAGTTGGAGACGATGTAGATGTTGGAAATGGTGAAGATTACATATATGTTGTAGGTGCTATAACTGTACTATGTTCTAAATGTTCTAAATGTTTTAGATATTCTAGATGTTGGAGAGCACGTTGGTGATGTTATAGATGTTGTTAGAAATGTCATAGATGTCTTGAATGTAGATGATGTAGAGTGGGGACCAAATGTATTGAGACAAATATAAAATTCAGTGTTTTAATGACATTCTCTCTCCTTTTTTTAATAATGACAATCAAGATAGTAAGAATAATTTTGATATCTTATGCTGTGTTATAGTGTTAAACAACAATCAGTATTTAGTATGAAGTAATTGCAGATGTAGGAGTTGTTGCAGATGTTGGCGATGCTATAGATGGATGAGATTAATGGTAAAAGATTGAAAGATAATAATAATAATAATAATATTTTAGACGATGGACATATTAGTTTATGGAAAAATACACGGCTGGCTGAGAAGATTGAAAGTAAACAGATGGATGGATGAACAGATGGATATAGATGGATGAACAGATGGATAGATGGATGAACAAATGGATAATGGTCAGAGAGATTATGCTGGTTCTACACCACTGAATTATACAATCTGCTTTATGGCGGTCCAGCTGTATGGTTCATAATGTAGCTTCACCCACTTCCCCATAAACTCCTCCCCACCACCATGTCTCATGACAGATTCTGAAGTTTAAATCGAGTGGTGACACCACCTTCAGCCTACTCCTTCCTAACATCAGTAGTTTTAATGCACACATTATTTATCCTGTCTGTCCCGGTGTAGATCTGAACATCACTTGTTCCTTTCGTTCCTTTAAACATCTGAACATCATTTCTTTCCTCTCACTCCTGAACATCTAAGCGTTTCTCATTCCTCTCACTCGTCTGAACTTCTGAACATCACTCATTCCTCTTGTTCCTCTGAGACATCACTCACTCCCTTAAACATCTAAACGTCACTCGTTCCTCTTATTAACCTCGTGCCTCTGAACATCTAAATGTCACTCTTTCCTCTCATTCGTCTCGTTCCTCTGAGCATCTGAACGTCACCTCAGTCTCAGGATGAGGTGAATGGCGCATTTGTCAGTCAGATTATTATGCTTGTGGGTCTTCTTCAGTGCAGCAGAAAATCCCCCACAACCTCCACAAACCAGACGATTGGAAGAAAAGCACACAGTATTGTATGAAGGATGGATGAACAGACAAATTACTGAGTAAATAGATGTGTGAATGGATGGATAGATGAGTGGATGGATGGATCTCTGCTTTTTTTAGAAAGGCAGCTGAGCTTGTTCTTTATGTGTAATATGCAAGGAATAACACACACTGACTGACATGCTTGTTTCCTCTTACACACAGCTATTTACCCACCTTTAGAAATTTTTATATACAACCAGGTTGAATAAGTATTGGGACTGTGAGACTGTGTCGGGTGTGTGTGCGCCTTTCTTCTCCATCATGTGTGTAATGAAGAGAGCCAGCTTGTGGCTGAAGTGTCGACTTTCGGCTTTAATTCAAGCCTTTAGCTAAAACATTGTCATCAATTGTTTACAATGAGTTCCACACATTTATTAGTAATTTTCCTAGCTCAAATGTATTTGGACAGACTTGCATTATTATAAATATTAGAATCATTTGTAATACTTGCATCAACAAAAGTGTGTCCTCATGGCAACAATTAAAAGAACAAATAGCAACAGTGTAAAACGTCTCATTCAGACGGTGCTGAAATCATCAGAGTCTGTGCAGTCTCTTGTAACAGAGGCATACAGAAGGGGCTGTTTGCACCACCTACCACATGATGGGGGGTGGGGGGGGAGTGCAGAATATCTACTAGTGAATGCAAATCATGAACAAAAACTTAACGAATGAAGTGAAGTGCACATCTGTGAGCCTGTCTGTCCTTGACCTCATCAGCACTCAGGGAGACGAGTACCGCTTTAACTCAGGGCGGAATACACTGTGTCTGCTCCCAGCTGGGGCTCTGACTCTTCAGGCACAGCTTCAGGAGTCCATAACTGTCTCTGGATAGCATGACTGCCTCTCTGCCACCTTCAACACTTCACTATGAGCTGTAGCCTCCACTGGATCAGACACTGTGAACCTGAGGGATAGCCATAGATAGCATGACCTCCTGTCTAGGTAGCATGAGTCTCACTTTAGCTGCCATGAGCTCTTCTACTCCTCTCTGAATAGCATGAGCTCCTCCTTGAAGAGCATAATCTTCTTTGTGGATAGAAAAAGAATTTGGAATTCCTCCTATTTGGAATCACATACACACTTCTTTGGATAGCATGAATTCCTGTAGCCTCCATCTCCTCCCAGTGACTCAGACGCACTGAACTTCTGGCTACCGGCTACCAGACGATATTCAACAGACCAGGTTTGAGGTTCTGACGATACTCTGGTATGGCTCTGGTGAGGTTATCTTGAAAGCTTTGGTGAGGTTCTGGTGAGACTAGTAGTATGCCCTGAATGTACCTGAGAGTTGCTTCCTGAGGTGGTTTACATGAAAGAACCAATTATAGCCAAAGGTGCCTTTCAGGTCGTTTGTGGTGCTGCAGAGAATCTTGATTGTAGCTATTGTAAGACTAATGGGGGCAGCTCAAGAGTAGCACATGCTGCTGGTGATAGCTATCAGGTCATACCTCAATAGTATGGCGAGGCACATCATCGTTAATATACTGCCACCACTCCTGTTCAGATGGTGTTGCGTGTGGAAGAGCAATGGCTCTCTTAATGGCTACATCTCTGATCTCTCTGGGGGCAAGGATATAGATGTTGAAAGCTCCAAGTGGATATTGGGGGAGGAGGCCACAGAAGAAGAGTCATGCTTCCATCCTACTTGGACAAATCAAGTAAGATTAACCCCTGAATTCTCCTGCGGTTTGAAATAGCCAAAATTGGGAAGTGCTGCTTCCCAAATATGCATCACTACAATACACTGTGATTGTGGTTGATTATTAAACTCCAAAGGGGTGGAAGACCTGAACACTCAGTGTGTTTCAAGGATGACATCTAAGACTTAACGTGGAACTTAGCTTTGATTATGTGGGTACAGTGCATACTGTCAGGAGATGGGATATATTAAGCAGCAGGTAAAAAGTCAGGTCTCAAAGTTGATGTGTTATGAGCAGGAAAAATGTGTGAGAGTAAGAATCTGAGTGACTTTGAGAAGAACAAGACCGTGATGTCTAGACCACTGGGTCAGAGCGTCATCAAAACAGCAGAACTTTTGGGATGATCCCGGTTTATGGTTTTCTGGACTCCAGAGAAGAAGCTCCGCTGACCTCGTGAGAGAGTCATGGATGGCCAGGCTTATTGGCTGATCCGTACGATCCAATCAAACAGAAGATCTACTGTAACTCAAATTACTAAAAATGTGAATGTTGGTGCTGATAAAAAGGAATCAGTACACACAATGCAGCGCAGTTTTCTACGTATGGACCTGCATAGCTGCAGACCAATCAGGGTGCCTATGCTGATCCATGTATAGTATAGGAATAGTGTGAGGAACGTTACAAAGATTTTAAGGTGCTGACTCCATCTCAATATTGTTCAGATCTCAAGGGATGCTCTGGAGAAACAAGTCTAATCTATGGAGACTCCACCTCAGACACTTACAGGACTTAAAGGATGTGCTGCTGACAGCTTGGTGCCAGATACTACAGCACAGTGTTTTACTATTAAATGAGTTCTAGCTAAGCTGTCTGTTTTATCTCGCTAGCAGTATTGAGGTTGAGAGGTGTGAAAGGTGTGTTTTTTGTCCATCAAATGGGGTGGACACCTACAGGAGCTAAAGACAGAGTCACAATACCCTACACACAGAAAGCCAATTGTGTCATAACAGTCTTGCAGCTAGAACAAAATTAAATAGTTATATTTAACTATAATATTATAATATTGCTATAATACAATGCTGATATTACTCTGTGCACTATCGAGCAGCTGTTATCAACACCTTCTTATTTAGGAATTCTGCAGCAGTGTGATATCTAAATATCAATTCCAGTAGTAACCATACAAAAAATATTTTTAATCAATTTACATAGCTCTTAATAAAACTGATAAATAATCTGAAATAATTCCTAAATGTAAGAATAGATAAATGAACGGATAGAAGGATAACCAGATAAGCTCTGTATTAATATTGTATTTAGCACCACTTTAGTGAATAAATGATTCTCTGTCCTTTATGAATGAGACGCACCTTAAGTGGATGAAACTGCGTCCTATAGCGACACTCATTACTGTCAGGTTTAGTTTTACCTCATTACTGAAATAATGTGCCCCGTCATGGAGCTGTGTTTACTCTGCAGTGTGTGTGTGTGTGTGTGTGTGTGTGTGTGTGTGTCTGAAGGAGAGAGAGACGGGTGTGTAAGGTCACACACAGCCACCGGCGGCCTTTGATACTAAATTTAAAACTGCTGCGGTGGATTGAAACTGCGGTTACGACAAAAATGTCCTCTGCTGCTGAATGCTGGGATGAAATCTCACCACCATGTCACATCGAAACTGTTTAATATTAAGAGTTTTTTTGTTTGTTTGTTTGTTTGTTTGTTTGGATGTAGTCATCTTACCTCTTTGCAGTGTTGCAATTTATTTCCGTGCTGAGTGTTTTAGTTAATAATTAATCTCCACACTGTTCATCACAAACATAACTGATCAGGAAATAGATATTTGCTACCTGAAGTTGCAGCGCTAACAAGTAAAGGATTTTATAGCATTGATCACATAGATGTAAAAATGAGGACATGACTCCACACAGTGCTAATATCGCTGCTAACTTAGCTAGAGGGTTAGCTTAATACTAGCATGCTAGCTCAGAGTTTTGAATGACTCCTATTTTCTAATTTTTCTTCTTTAATGCTGTTATATTTTATATTTTAATTAATCTTGCCATGAGAACCGACATCTGTTACATCACTAAGGTTAGCTAAGTTAGCCTTAACATAAGTTAGCAGGTCCTTGGTCCAAAGCTGTGGAGTCACACTGTGATCTAATATTTAACTCCGCCCCCAAAGATCACTTTTAAATGGGGAAATGGGAATTTAGCAGAATGGAAGTGTGAATATGTTTCAACTGTTTTTAAAGCTAAGCGTAATTAAAAAAAAAAGTTTTTATTTACAAAAATGTCATACATATTCAATTTCATTTCTTGTTTGTTCCTTATTCTTTCCTGTGATTCTCCTGAGTGTTTTTATTGGTTCACTGCAACAACAGCTCCATTAATATGGGTGTGGTTATTTAAATTAGATGTATATTAGGCCATATCATATGCAAATACATTTTCAAACAGCTGAAGATGATTCAGTGCTATATGTCATTGTGTGTTCTGTGTGTGTGTAGAGCTGAGATGTAGTGCTCATACTTTATAATGTACTTCCTGATAGATGCGTGTCAGCGTTGAAGATCTCACTGAGACACTAAACACTCATCTGACCTCCAGCTCTGTGTTCGAGATACCTGAGCCTTAACTTTGCACTTTATTTTATAACACACACACACTTTCTCTCTGTATGAGCACTCTGAAATCCTATAACCACCATAAGGGAGAATATAGGATTTAGGAGGTTGCTGGGGTTGGAAGGATCTAGAGAGGTTGGTGAGGAGTAGGAAGTATTGGAGGGGTTGTTGTACAAGGGGTTGGTCAGGTTTTAGGGATAGGAGGGGCTGGAGTTGATACAATTTGGAAGGGTCGAGGTTGGAGGTGTTATACTGGGGCTGTGGAAAGTGTAAAATATGTTGGTGAGGTTTTTAGGTATGGGGGATGGTGAGGTTGTATGAAATTGTTGTATAGAATAGGAGGGGTTTTAGTTGTTGGAGGGGGTTGAGGTTTGAAAGAGTCTTTTTTAGGTGTTTCAGATGTATGAGGGATTTGGAGGCAATGGAGGGTAGGGTTTTGTGGTATTGTAGGGGTGTGTTAGAAGTGTTGCAGGAGGAAAGAGGGGGTTTAAACTGTTGTAGGAAGGAGTTGAAGGTGTTGGGGGGGTGGTGTTGGTGTTGCAGGAGGAGTTTGGAACTGTTGCAGGAGATAGGAGAGGGTTGAAGGTGTTGTTGGGGGTATGAGCGGGTTAAAGGTTAGGGGGATATGGGTGTTGGAGGTGTTGCAGGGGGTAGGGGGGGTGTTGATGGGGTTTATGGTATTAGAGGGGTAGGAGGAGGTTGAAGGTGTTGGAGGGGGTAGGAGGCGTTTGGAGGTATAGATGGGATATTAGAGGGATGGGGTGTCAGAGGTATCTGAGGCGTTGGAGGTATTGTGGGGGGTTGGGTGGCGGAGCTTTGTGCTGGGTTTTCATCAGGGTTCATTATAAATCCTGATTAGTAATAAAAATTGTATTGGTTCTACTGTACCTTGTAGAGAGAGGGCTGGGGCAGAGGGGTAGCTCGCTAAAGAGAAGGCCGGGGCAGAGGGACGGCTCGCCAGAGAGAGGACCAGGACCGGGGGGCAGCTCTCTAAAGAGAGGGGTAACTCTCGTCTAATGCGCTGTAACTGTGCTGAGTCATTCTGAAGGTCCTTCATCGATTGCTCGCTAGTCAACATGCAGAAACCAGCAGTTCACAAAGAGTCCAAAACGTGGACCTGAGCGCTAAAATACCCATGGCTACAGCTCGGATGAGAACAAGACACACACACACAAACTGCTGTGTCTTTTAAAAAGGGGAGAAAATAAACACACTGACAGGGTGATGGAAACACTTACTCTCATATTCATGATACACTAATGATCCTTCTGAGGAGCTTTGCCAATTTCTAAACACACACACACACCCACACGCACACGGTGATGAGTCACATTGCACTCACACCTACAGCTGTCTTTAGAAATGTCATTGAGCTCCAGATAAATCCAGCACTTGTGTCTCTGTACTGCAGGAGCAGTTCTGATCCATATCACTGTCTCCATCGTTTACTAAAAACACAACACTCATTATTTAGCGGCTCAGAGAGCCTGACTCCATTACTCCATCACGCCATTACTTCACCCTGCACTCAGCCTTTTTCTACATTTATATTTATTTTATTTCATTTTATTATGGTTCAATTTCACCTTCGTTCAGCATTTCATTCTGAAAATGTTGGTGAACTTTGAAGAATATCTATATTATCATTTCAAAATAATATTGATTGAATTTGGCCATTTAGTGGTATTCCAATATGAACGGTTTGTTTGTGTGTGTAACTGTCACACACTGCAAAGGCGTGCTTACGTCTGTCTGAGGTCTGAACACCGGTGTGAAAAGTTTCAGGATTAACTCCTCACAGTGCAGGCCTGAGTCAACGCATCACTCTCACACACTCTCACACACTAACCTTGGCTTTATGACTGCGTCGCTTATTAAATATGGTTTCATACACTGGAGTGTCAGATGCTGCTGTTCACACGTCAGCATCCTGAGTGTAGAGAATTATATTAGATTGTTTCTGATTAGAATTACGCAAAAGTTTTATGAGCAGAAGCGTGCATTGGGACAACAAGGTAATTGTGCATTTTTATTCATCTTGAGTAAGTGCTCAGAGTCACGCTGTGTTAAATCACTACCCTGTGTACAGTGTGGAGGGGTAATTAGGAAATACCTCACTTAATCACAGTTTAATTATAGATAGATAGATAGATAGATAGATAGATAGATAGATAGATAGATAGATAGATAGATAGATAGAGTACTTTATTAGTCCCAAAGGGAAATTTGTATTATACATAATGCAGTATAATAAACACTAAATACTGCGAAAAAATTAGTTCAGTTACATATTGTGATTCGTCATGTTTTATCACACTGACTCCAAAATTTTAAAATAAAATTTTCTTGCAGTACATATGCAGGAAACGCAATAATTTGGACACGAATTTACTGCATCTTTCCTTAATACTGCAGTAATACTGCAATAGTCCTGCAGTAATACTGCAATAATACTGCAGTAATACCGCAATAACTACTGCAATAATGCTGCAATAATACTGCAATACTACAGTTAATATTAAAAAGCTACTGCAGTTAAAATAGTAGTTGTACTGCAAATAAAACATACGGGTATATGCAATTTGAATAAAGCTGAAAAATTACTTACAGTATTTCTATAATCTAAATGTGTGATGTAGTGTAATACAACTACATTACAACAAAATGATTGCAATTCATTTTATTATTTAATTTTAAAAAATCAATAAAGCAACACACTTAAAACATTAAAAACAACCAAAAACAGACCATGAAAACACTTTAACACTTAGCAATATTACTGTTCAACAGTGCTGCTGCTAGGAGACGCTGCTGTCAATCAATGTATGACTGGTCAAGTATGTGAATATATTACAAGGCTTGAGATGTGTAGCTGGAAGCCTGGAGCGGTTTGACGCCCCTTCATTCTTCAACTTTGTTTGAATAAACAGTTTCACCTTCCCTTCACTTTAAAGGCATTCTTGAAAAGCAAACAGCAAGACAAATATTCATTACGAGGTGTGTAAAAAAACACATTTGAATAATTAAAATTAAATAATTCCATATATGCTCAACATTACATGTTTTACTGAGAAACGATCTATTTCTGTCATTATGTCCTAAACAAAATAATGGCTCGAGTTTGCTGTTTTTGATAGCAACCCTGTTAATTAATTAAGATTTCAGAATGTAATGTGAATGTGATGACTCTGGCATTGGTTTAGAGATTCAGACTTATAATCACTCTGGTTGATTATATGTGGAATGACCAAATATTATTAAAATATTAACTCAATTTACTCACCTATAACAGCTGCTGCTTGTTGGGCTGGGAGGGTCCCCTTTGTGCCATGTGCGGAGTTTGAGGCTTTGCGAATTCTATTAACAAAAGACACCATTGGATTCATAAAAAGAAAGTGGACCATTGGTAGACTGTGTGAGATTTTAGATAATCCTGTAGTATTTTATCAGGTAAAATCCAACCACACCTTTGTTCCACAGAGTGATGTCCACCTCTTGACATCTTTCTGAAACATGAAGACTAACAAGTTTAAGACTGACTAAGCAAAAATATAAATGTGTTCTGAGAACCCCACACCCCACAAAAAAATCTTATTACGCACCCAGCCAAATCTGAATGATTAAAAAAAAGGTCACAAACTTAAAATTTGTTTTTAGTAAAGGAAAATAAAGGGATGAGAAAAACTATATTTCCTACCAGGAGTGAAGTCTGCCCAGGGTCTAATGCTGACCTCTTGGCCTTGTCCCTCTTCCCCTTTCCCAGAGTCTGCTCTGAGGTGATAAGAGGAACACTGGAGAGGAACACAGTCCTCCTCTCGATCTTCTCTAAGGGCTGATGGACGACTACAGAAACAAACACAGGACGTTTACAGCCGAATCATTTTTACTCACATTGTGTAGTGTTACACATTAAGAAATCAACTTGCACTTATATGGTCTATGGTTAAACTGAGCTATACATTTACAACTGAATCCAATGCTAGCAGTGGGCTACCTCAGGTTAACCTAGCTAGCATGCTAACAGTATAGCGGTTAACATTAGAAAACACGCACACATTTAGGACAATGCCATTAACACCGCATAGCGATAGAATAATTAATTACACTTAATGAATGATGTGACAAGGCCATCGCTCAGGTTCGGCTGTGTTCCTCCTCCACAAGACGACACGCCCCCTTTCTAGATTCTTCCAACTCGGCAAGTTTTCTTGGCTGAACTTTGAAATTGTCATCATGATTTAATTCTGATATGTCGCGAATATGTATCGTTTTATCAATAATAAAGTCTATAAGTGAGTTATAGTACTCCATCCTGTCTGAGGTTCTCAATAACGACATACACAAACCGTTAGTGTCTCTTTCTCGGCGTTTATGAGCTGTCGTTTCAGTCAGCGCGCACATCTCTAACTGAACGAGAACCGTACCGCGCATGCGCGGGCTGCGGGCTTGAATGGCGCGCTCTATAGTTCAAACTGTCTGAGGATTAGATGTGAGCTTGTAGTCTTATTGGATGGTGAGGACAAATCGTACAGTGGTGCATATTTAAGCACGTCTCAGTTTTACAGTGGAAGAGTATAAGAGGAAGACGTTATTGTTTTCCTTGCACACACGTTATTTGCTTCTACCTGCTCCCAACTGGTTTCTGTTTGCCTGTGCCTGAAAATAAGATGACCCTGGCATTCAGAAGTCAGAATCACAAACTACAATTGAGACACACATCATTTCACTGAATGAATTTAGTAGGATATCCTATATTTCTTGAACCAAACTATAAACATAAACATAATAATAATAATAGAATAACATAGTTAAGGACTGCAGGATTCAGTGCAGGATTAACTGTTCAATAACTACAAAGTTACAGAAGAATATTTGAATACAACTACATTCCAACTGCATTTAACTGAAATAGTACGGAATAAATAGTATTTCATTGTACTTTACAAAACTGCAGTATAACTGCAGTTTTTATCCCAGAAGCTGCAGGAGCTGAAGTTATTATTATTATTATTATTATTATTATTATTATTATTTTACAATGGACAACATTACAGAATCATATTTCAATACAACTGCACTG